>JABFFG010000254.1:0-34054 GCA_013623685.1 Fusarium transvaalense
AAAAAAAAAAAAAAAAAAGCAACACTCTGTAGCAATCTTTAACGAGAGATCAGATATTTAAGAACTCGCTCATTTGTCTCGTCATTCATGATATAAGCAGCTTAGATTCCTCTTCAAGCAGCCACGACTGCTGGACCCAATTCGCCCTCCGGATCACCGGGTTCGACAAACTTCCGCCATACGTCGATTCGTCCCATGCCCGAGTTGCGTCCGCTGAGCCCGGCGAGCTCGGAGGACTTGCGTGCGTCGCTGCGTCGCCTTCCCTTTCGGCTACGCGAGCTATGACTGTAGTATGAATCATCGTCGTCGTAGTTGTTGGGATCCCGTTCTACAATCAGAGGCCCTGCTCCTCCGCGGTATCCTCCCTCCAGTACTGGAGGTGGCATTCCCATGGGCGGCGGTCTCATGCCAGGAGGTTCCATTTCGTACCGATCCTCTGCATGTCGCTCTACCTTTCGTCTGTCCATGCGTCCTCCGTAGTAACCTCCCCTACCAACACGAGAACCTCTCTCGAATTCTGGCTGGCTTGGAGAAGAAGGAGCGCCGACTACCCTGCGTCCCAAACGCTTGGGACTATCCCCCGCGTAATGGGAGGTGGGTGGCTCTGGAGCACCAACAACATCATACTCATCGTCTTTCGTATAGTAGTGAGGCCTGCGAACCATTTCATCGTCGCGGTCATCCTGTGGACGTAATATGATTTCTTCGTCGTAGATCTGAGGGCGTGGCTGCTTTCCTCGTGGCCGTCGAGGGCCTCGGGATTCCTCTGTAGTACTGCCTTCACGAAAAACTTGGATTTCGCTCCGTTCTCTTCGCGTAATCGCTTTCTCTTCGTTGTCAGAGTCGGGTACGTCGGTGTCGAACCATGGGCATTCACATCGTTTGGGTTTCTCTCCACAAACGACACAAAATTCGGCACCGCATCGACTATCACATGTTAGATTCGTTTTAGAAATTTGCCAAAGACTGTACTTACCACAAGGCATGGTTATCGCCTTCTCTGAGCTGAGCTGTGGCACCACATCTGAAGCATCTCTTCCGCCCCTCGCTTCTAGCATGCGCAAGGAATTTGGCCGTTTCCTCATCCCTAGGGCATTTGCTCGCAAAGTGCCATCTGCCATTGCAAGTCACACAAACCTTTGTGTTGCACCGATCGCAGCGAGCAGCTTTCCGCCCTGTATCGCGATCATGGTAGATATCGACTGGACGGATCCACTCTCCACATCGTCGCGAGGGGCAGTACAGCCTGTTTTTCAGGGAAGCTTCCACAAACTTCTTGTTCCAGATCTTCTTGAAAACAGGATCAAAAAGCTTGTCGACATGCTCTAGATCGATGTGCTCATCGGTGCAGCATGTTGGAGGCATCTGTCCAGCATCTGTCATTGATTGTTTAAACCGCTTCTTCAGGCAGCTGTGACACATGCGATGGCCACATTCAAGTTTGGGACATCTTGAGGCANNCACATTATGCGGGGTCGGTCCCTAGAGCTGTTTCTGGATGTTTCAAATCCACTGCCCGCTATACTGGGAGGGCGTCTCGAGGATTCTCTAGAAACCTCGACTGTCTCTACTAGTCTCCGAGGACGACCTTCACGGACAATTTCACGAGATTCGACAACCTTGGCAGCCCTGGTTGACTTGTTAGTCTAGAACAATAATTATTTGACCACAGTGACCTACCTCCTGGAAGCCACGGGTGGCCGAGAAGCATCCAGCACACTGTTGAATCTTGTTGGGAGACTGTATCTAGGTGTATCGGTGATCTCTCGTCTCAGAGCAGGTCTTCGATCCGGCGACCCTCTCTCAGAAGACGCATGGCGGTATCGTCGCATTTCTCTATCGTCCGAGGTGGATGGCGATGAAACCCTATTTCGCCTTCGTGAGATTCTCTTCTCATCGGGTGAGCTGAGGTAATCGTCTGGGCTTGGCCGTCGGTGGTGCCGATGATGTCGCTTATGATTCCTCTCCTCGGGCTCTTCCACCACGACCTCTATATGGTCATTGTCGCTATCATCTTCGCTATCGCTCTCACTCTCGCTCTCACTATCCTCCTCACTCTCTGTCGGCGGTGTTGATTCGGGCGTTAGCTCCCTCGGCTTTTGCACGCGCCGGCGGGGCCTTGCAGGTTCAGGATGTCTACCCCGCGGTTTCATGGGCGACCAGCGTTCATCGTCCTCATCATCTTCGTCGGCCTCGTAGACTGAAAACTGCGGGCGTTTCTTATAAACGTCTGTGGAAGCCCGCATCAGGTGTGCTGGGGGCATGGGCATGGTAGGCGGAGGGTATGCATCGAGGCTCATGCTCCTCGAATATCCCCTGGGTGTACCTCCGTTGGGCCTTTGTAGTTCGTCGACTCGTGTCCGATGGAGCATTGGGTTTGGGTAGTAGGGCGCGACGTCACCTGGGCCATACCAATCGTGAGATTCAGGGCGGAGGGGCCTACGACGCACGAGTGGAAGTCGGGCATCTTCATCAGGGACGTCTCGATGGTATCCTCCTAGCCTCATTTTTGAAGAGGGGCCTGTGAGCTCCTAGAGGGCTCACTCCTGCAGGACCCAGAAAGGGACAGGGCGCTGGTCCACGGCACAGCACAACGCAGCACAACGAAGCGCGTTCGGTTCAAGTTGATGTCCTAAGGAGGACTAGTTTGTATGTCGGAATGCCACGGGTAGGTCAAAGTAGATATGATGACGAGCAGTCGGGCCACTCAACGAAGTCCACGCTGCGTGAGCAGTTGCACCCCCCAAAGTTGATTGGAGTCGGGGGGCTGATCATGCATGGCAACCGCAGCTTGCAGCGTTGCGTCGAGCGAGTCGAGTCGAGGCGAATAAAACCGAGTTGGAGCTGGGGCGAGAAAAATCTATGGTGGGTGTCGTTTCTCTCTAATGGTGCCTTACAAGTTGGGCCGCGAGACGTCTGGATGGATGGGGATCCAAATTGGCCAGGCGTCAAGACACTAAACTAAGAGAGCCAGGAAGAAGAAAGGAAGGGGAAAAGGAACAGAGACAAACAGAATGTTCAAGAGTCGAGTGAAACGAGAAACAGACGACCAATCTTGGTAAATAAACCCTTGAGCAACGTTTCTCAACTTCCGCAATTTGCTATGCCACCGCAGGATAACGCGGCAGACTCAAGTATCAAGCGTGGTTTAAGTCACCTCACCTTACTCCTCCTCACGCATCAGGCACCTAGAAGCGAATCAAAGTGCCCCTCCCCCGCGTGGGTGGGTTTCGGACTGGCAAGGATTTGTCGACCGATGTGGTTTTTTTTGGTGAATTAGCGACTGAGCTCTCAGACCCTGCGTTATATGTTATGAAAGAGCGAGACAGGGTCGTGTTTTTGACGGGGCTCTTTGGGCAGCACAACACACCGTATGGGCCAGATTCAGATCATACGAGTGCCGGGAGCTCAGAAAGAAGCGAGTGAAGGACAAGTATAAGCCTGTCTAACAATATTCCTTTGCAGGTGGCTGGCATCATTCCAAGACAGACGGGCCAGAAACTGTGGATGATCAGTTTTTGTCGGTGTGATGTCACGTGGCTGGCGGGAGCCACAAGGTCTAGGTACCTAGGTAGGTAGTCAAACTGGGAACTGAGACAAGACATCGAGCTGATTGCCCACAGGTTTTGTTCATGAAATGCAAGTGCCACTGGATTCCTGCAAGTAATCATGCATTTGGACATCGTCCTCTGAGACAAACATGATAACATCATCGTGGCAAGATATGACTTCCATCATCACCACAACCATTGACAAGCTAGCAGTAAGCTAGCAACAAGCTCATCACTGACGTCGTCTCCAATCGCTTAATTCTACTCGAATGACACACAAGTCCTTCCAAAATCCGGTAAATGCTTCAAGAGACAACGGCTCTCAAATAGTGCCGAACGTGGGGTTAGAATCATGTCCGTACTGCGCCGGGCCATACCGGCCATTTACTCATGTGGGGCACACCCTCGGCCCGGTCCGGCAGCCATGTCGGGCCCCCGTACGGCCATTGAACGGCGTGATGGTGACGCCGTCCCTGCCGATCCCAAATGGTATCGCCCGGCTGTGTTTTTACTTCTTTAGAAATCTGCAGGGACCTTTCTCCCCGCGCCCTATCCGCATGCATACAAGGCACTGGTATATCACTCTTAATAGTCATAGCTCAAAGTCTATTGCTATGCAGCCTTATTCACAATGCTACACATATTACATCATGGAAGATGTGAATCACAATCTCTGGTTTGGTTATCTGTCTCATAGCAAGCAAAACAGGAGACCTTACAAGGTATTCCAATCTCTTTAACAACGAGACAGGAAAAAGTCATAAGCGTATTATTATTTGAGACTCATTCTGAGCAGTAACGCACAATGAATCCGGTTGTTCATTCATTCTTTACTCATCATCATGATTCTTAATATTGTACAGTATTAAACAAATGGGTATAGATGCTATCATAAGATACGTCATCATGTCCTTTGATGGATAAATCGAAGTGGGAAATCTGTAGGCCAATCCTCCAAAGAACTTCCAGCTAGGTCTTACTCCTAGCTTGTATGCAGGATCTACATTACATCAATCCAAGATCCTGAGAGTAATGGTGCTGAAGCAATGTTTCTTGTAGCCAAGATTTGACACAATCGGTCAGACGGTCCGAAGAACCGTACTAGGCTCACTGCCAACCAATAGAATGATGCTTTCCAGTACTGCACCCCAGGATGATCCCCCAGAAAGAGTCTCTCGGGGCGACAGTCACCCAGATCCCTGGGTCGTATTGCGGCGCTGGGTCACATACGAGCCGTACACGATTGCAGAACAACGGCGCTACTATTGAGTAACGCCGTGGTCTTGACGGCCGGCGAAGAAGAAGAGAACTTGCCAGGTAGATGACAAGTCCTTGTTTTGTATTGTGTTTGTAAGCATCTTCAAACAGAGCGACTCAAATCATTCGGCACCTACGGAGTGCCGAGAAATGCGCGTCTTCTCACCTCAGCCTCTTTAAGCATTTCGGAGGCAAGGCTCAAACTTGGGGCCAGGGTCGCGTATCGTTCGACTTCCATAACCACATCATTGATGATCTGGTCCAGCGCTTCACGACTTGGTACCAGTGTAAGCAAAATATTGAGAAGTGATGGTGACATGGTGGCACCCATAATAAGCAATGTTTGAGACACCATCGACAAAGCTCCTTGCCAGATGTATGGCATATGTCCAGCATGACTGCAATCAGTTAGTAATCTATTGCGTTAATGTCTGAAAAAGGTAACATACTGTTCATGAATATGTTCCAACTGCCGAATAGAAGCCTCCAAGCATTTGTGGCAATTTTCCCGCACGGCGGGATCCAGAACCTGCTGTTCATTATCTAGCACGGCTAGAATGTACGGCCGGTAAATGATGGTGCGGCAAGCAAAGAATCGAAGGCGAAGTACTGTTTGAACAGGGTCCTGTAGGGCATTTCGGGTAAAAGGAAACTGTAGTGGCAATGGCAGGCTCTCATACCACTGACTCAATTGGTAGTCGAGTTCTGCGACAACTGGGTCTAGACTCTGTGTGTTTGCAATAGAGTCCTTGGAGTAGATGAGGTGGCTGACTCTGTTCAATAAACGACGGAGGGCAATCTCCGCCAAGAAGTACCAGAGCTCGTCTCGACCAACTTGTTCCGACTCGTCTCCTTCGAACCCGCCTGGGAGGCCGACATGCTCCTCGAACTGGACCACACCTGAATGGGGCAAGTCGAGTTCCGCGAGAAGATCACTTTCGAAGAGTAAAGCGTTCCAGTAAATGCGCTCCACAAGCTCTCTCTGGTGACTAGGAATACGGCTAGGAGCCATGAGAAGGAGTTGAAGTTTGGTGCTTGTAGTGCAGAGTAGATTCCATGCCTCCATAGGTCGCACCAGGTAGAAGTGGTACGCAGCAGCCAAGAGATGGCATTGTGCCGCCACCACACTGTTGGCAGTCATCAATCCTGGAAGCAACGACCAAGCTGCTGTAAAGTATTGAAGACCGGGGGGATCCTCGTGCGGGAGAATCCTGGATATGCTACCGTGCAAGCTTGCTTGGCCCAGAGCAAGAACAAGAAGCACAATGCAACTCTCCGGCCCCTCTCGGAATCCATTGGACAAGGCGGTCCGATACTGGCTTCTCCAGGTATATGGGTTCACACAGGCGTACCACACGTTGACCCTCTCAAAATAGGCCTCGATGTATGCTTGGGTATTCGACAGGTCCACACATGGCGTTTTCGTTAGAGTGTGAAGGGGTTCTCGTGCCATTTCCAGCTGTAGGAGAACCTGAGGATCGCATTGCCGCGAAATTAAATCTCGGATGAGAGGCCATTGCAGTAGATGCATAGCAGCATTGGTGTGAACTTTGGGCATGGTAGAAATATTGGTTCCCACTGGTTGCGCCGACCATGTCCCGAACCCACCATTGGGGATGGAGCTGAAAGTTGCCGCATTGGCTGACAAGATCATATTGTCGCCCTCGAGCCCGGTGCCATTGCTCATCCCAGGCGAGTTTTCTGTCAGCCCTAGCCCATTTGCTGTTGTGTTTACCATGTTCATCTGGAGAAGGCTTTCAATTCGGTTGAGGCGCTCCAAAATAAGCTTGTCACCAGCATCCAGCTTAATTCCTGGTTCTCGGTAGATGCATTCAGCACCAAGCTCTGTGCAGAGCTTGCACTTTGGTTTTGTTCCATCGCACCGGGATTTCCTCGAACGGCAGACTTCACACTAGCGAAAAGTCAGCATACGAAAGATATAGCATAAACATTATGCTGACGCACAGCAATGGTAGCCCTACGGCGGGGATAATCGACACCGGTTTCTGTGTTTCTCCTCTTGAGTGGATTCGAGCCCTCATCGCTTGAAACCTTTTGTGCGCCGTTTGACATGTTGTCAGGCCTGTTATTATCGGAGGATTGCGATAGATGGCGAGCTTTTTGAGACGTGCTCAGAATAGCGTCCCTGCTAAAACTTGGCGTGCGCTGATTTTTGTAGCTGACGGGGGACTTGAGCGAGGTGTCGGCTGACATGGTTGCAAGTGATGATATCGGAAGTTCGAGTGAGAAGCTGTCGCGAGCAGGAACGGTGAACGGTCGAGCTGAGTTGATTGAGAGTGAGTGGACGGATTCGCCTGTCGATGATGGGGACATGATGATATGCTGGCGTTAACGACAAAGCGCGATCGAGGGACTGTCTCGAGATCAAAGCTCCAACAGGGCTGATATGACGACGTGGACAGTAACAGTTATGGGTGCGAATAACTGAAGAAACTTGTTTAGAAAGTCCACATTCTAAAACAGCACCGAGGTTTCAATAGTAGCACCGAAGATCAGACGATGCGATGAAAGCTGAAAGCTGAAACAGAAGTGCTATGCCAAAAACGGACGGGCAATGAACAGATGAGTATCTTGTAAGTCGCGCTGTAATTGTCCTGTCGAATCAAAGGATTGAAGAACGCCAGTCTCAAGAACAGAAAACTAGAATGCTGTCGAGTCACTGAACGTTGAGAGAGGCGTCCTTTTTTTTGGCGGCCGACAATGGAAGAGTGAACGGTTATGTATGGGGGAAGAACATGGACAAGGGTATCTGAGTCCATGTGCTGCACCTGCGCTTAACCCCAGACCCTGGGTCGGGCGGTGGAACTCGGAAGAGGGTGGTGGAGAAGCGGGCGGGATAGACTAACGTTAGAGTAAACCATCCGGGGGACTTCTGCAGCGGATGGAGAGTTGACCGATGGATGGACTTTGTACTCCGGTCAGCGGCCAGGCTACTTGAAGAGGACATGAGGGACAAGACATGGGTATAACATGACAGTTGGAGACGGAAATGATTGTTCGAGATTGTCTCGGGGAGCCACTTTGGCTTCAGGTGGTGGTGGCGTACGTTAGGCGAGTCGTTTCCAAATCTGGGGAGTCAGCGAAGCAAAGCAAAGAAGAGCGAAGCAAAGAATCTGGGGAAGTTCAACCTTCTTTGCTCCATTTCGAACCTAGCGGTACAGTCAAGATACAAGCCTTGTCCTTCCTGAATCAATTCCATGCGTTCCCCAGAGGATTGGATGACTCGAGCCAGTTGGTCTCGTTTAATCGCCTTGACAGGGATATAACTGAGATGGAGGGGTCGTTATTGCGAACGATTGGTGGGATGCCTGTTAACATCACAGTTTGCGTGTGGAGAAGCGATTTATGGAGGATGGAGATCAATTTCTTCTCCCAAGTTATTAATTACTTGTTACCCCCAATGATTGATATTCATCCCCAAGAGTGAGGTTTAGGTAAAATACGCCGTTGCTCTGCGTGTGGATTTGTCAGGGACTAAGCTTGTGCTATTGGTATGGAAAGAACGGAAGTGTCGTCTCATCTTCTGCCTGCCTGCCTGCCTGCCGCACTTCCCTTGTAATCACATCAACTGGAAGGTAGCAGCACTGATGGGAGGAAGGCACGCATTCGGTACCTACCCTACCTAGGTAGTACCTACCCAGTTTACCTTATTTTCAACGACCCAGTTGCGGTCCTGCTCATCAACAACACGTTTTATCCCTGCGCCTCGCAACGATATCTTGACATGTATGCATCGTATCCCCACGAACCGCTATTTCTCTTCATATTATATCATCCTTTCTATAGTTAAGTTCGCCAAAAGCATATACTTTACCGTACCAGGACTTGAGATGGTGTCATCATTAATGAACTTCGATTAATGCGGTCCTACTACGATTGAACAGAAGCCAGAACCATCGCAGTTCTAGACCCGGTATCCCCAGAGTAATATCTGAAATGATTTTCTCGGATGCCATCCGTACCTCTCATTCATGGCCATGGGGTCTGCGAATCCTTTCAAGCATTCACAGTACTCAGGTAGGTTGGTAGTACCCCCAAACCACAAAGGTACTTGGCACTCATCAGAATTCCATATCCCTTGTCTCCATCTCTTAGAGCCAGGGCAGTATTTCAATCACCAGCTTGTCCAATCAATCAAATCACGAGTTTACTTCTCTCAGAACACAGCCTTGAACTTGAAATCCGGTACGACGCTGTTTACGTTAAACTATATCGTCCTTGAGGCTTGTCCATACGCACAGTCGCAGACTCACCCATCATGACAAGCATGCATGCACCCAACCATCTCAACTCAACGGCCCGAATAGGGGTTGCTCTTCTTTGGAGCCTCGCTGTCCTGATCCAATCCAAACTCAAGCCCGTGACCAACCTGGGGTTCGGTTTTAGCCTGCTCCGGTCTGGGGGTGCCGCCTCGAGACGCCTGTCAACCTGCGGGGAAGGTTAAAGGTGTGGTGCGTTTTGTCCAAAATAAGGTAAACGGCTGGCAAGGTTGTTCGATGGATCTTCCGGCTAATTGAAGCTTGCGTTTAACGCACCGGAAGCAAAGTACGGCACTGACAACCATGATACCCAGATGTTTGGGAAATTGATAAACGTATAACAGAGACTCAGGTAGACAATGACTTCATGAGAAAGACACAAGCTTGTCTAGAAAAGCAACAAAGGAGGATAACCGTATTACGATTTCGATAAGACGACTACATGAACTTCAAACTACGGGGAGATCCCGCAACTCCCCCGCTAGGATCAAGCGTTGCCAAGAAATTTCATTATCCCCATCAACAACACTTTCAGGGTCTTTAACATCCCGGCTATCATCACCCCGAGCCTTGTCCCTAGACTGCAAGTCGATCTTCGAGATTGAGAGGGCGCTCAAATTCCCTTTTGGGACATCCGGAAGGGTCGATGCCCTATACCACTCTGGAAGCACTGAACCCACTTCACTCGTTCACGGCCTAGGGCTGATAGACTATCCCAGTGCTTCATCTCATATACCCCTCTGAAGCCGCTGCAAGATACAAACAGCCACCAATGCAGTATGCCTCGCATTATCCCCTGCATCATGGTACGATCGACTGCACTTGGGATGACTGACTGTCACTAAAGAGTGCAATGCATTCAGACAAACTGAACAGAGTGTCCCTGGCACTGCAACCAATCCTCTTCGGATTAGAGAGCCGTCAATCCGAAACAATACCAAGGCATCCGATGTCGAAACTGACTGCATAGAGACAAGTCCTTGACATTTCATGACGGCCCTCTTCAATGAAGGGTGCTGTTAGCGGATAGAGTTACGTCATGGAAGTCTCTCGCAGACTTGTTTTCAACATCGTGACTTGAACGAAAAAGACATGTCCGGATGAGAAGCCACCGAAATGACGTAGGACTAGACTCAATGGCAGACGAAACCATTCTTGTTTGAAGATACGAAGCAACCAGATCATTCATAGAAGATCACCGCTGTAACTTCACCTTCCAACTCTGCATAGGCAACAAAACCGCCAAGCATTCCCGTCTTGACATCTCTCTCGAGAACAACGACACGGCTATCGTGCTTTAATGCTACTGCAACCAACGTTCCGGCTTTGTTGATAGTGAAGTGCCGAGGGAACCTGCCGCCGCATGGAATGTCTTGTTGCAAGGCGAGATGTCCAGTCTCACCGTCAATCCTGAAACTGACAAGCGGATCTGAAGTTATACTGGTAGTGTTATCACCACCAAAGTTGGGTATCATGAGGGTGTTCTCATTTCGGGATGAGATGAGGAGATACTCTCGATCTGGCTACACACAATTGTTAGAATTAATCTCTTGGAAACTGGAACTCACTTACAGATACAGCAATCTCAGCGGCTGCAGCACCTTGAGGGATATCATTTCCTTTGCCATGGATGCCACTACTCCATACTTCCCTGAATACGATGAAACCTCCACCATATACAACTTCATACCCAGTGATAGTATTAGCCAATTCGGTGACAAGATACATAAATGTCTTGGTCTCTTTGACTACAAAGGTCAGATGTCGAGGCCCGCTCCCAGGAGCGACAACCAACGGATCAAGCTTGCTCAACGCTAAGCCTTCATCATCAACACCATAGACATGAATCAGATCCGCACCTAGATCTGGAACGAGAATGAACCGTTTAGTCGGATCGAGAACTGCAGCATGGGGATGGGACGCCTCCTGTCTGGATGGATCAGGACCTGGCTTCGGAAGGTTGAATTCCTGGACCTGCACCGAGGTAATATTGACTGGGTCTCGAATGTCCCAAGTAGTGAATGCCGAACCACCGCTTAGAAAGAGTTAGTCTTTTGACGCAATACCATATTCGAAAGGGGATATACATACTAATGCGCGACGGCTAACCCATAGTTCCATTCTCCATAAGCAACAGCACTCACTGGGCCAAGTACTGTAGACAGCTTGTCCAAAGGTGTCAAAGTGCCATTGTCACTCGTCGCGAAAGATGCCAACGACCCGTTTTTTCCATCCTTAATCCCTTCATCAGCGCAATAAAGTACACCGTTCATCCAATCAAGTGTAAGCCACGACGGACTTCCACCACAACCATCCGTTGTCGCCAACGTTTCAAGCTTCACTGGTGTATCCCGATACGCAGCAAGAGAAAGGTTCAACGTCGTAACGAGTCCACTGTAAGAGGCAACATACAGCAACGAACTTGTGTCGTATGCATGTGTTACCGGATCAAGCATATCATGATTGTGGCTCCAGTGAGCGCCTTTCTTATAATACGTTTGATACGCGCAGTGAAGTAACACCACCGTAAAAGGCACGCCGAGGAGCAGCGATGATAATAGTAGTGTACTGCTGTTATCCCTAAAGGGATTCTTTGAAGGTTTTTGACGGTTTAATAGTTTCATTGTGAATAACGTGATGGAAATTCGAAGCTTGAAGTTCAATGTTGGGGGTGGGATCTGCGGTTGTATGAGAGCTGAAGCTGACGCAGCTCAGCGCACTGGCCGCGAGCTGACTTTCAGGGGTTGTGGGCTGATATCATGAGCAAGAGAATATCAAAGTAGTGCTGTCAAGTAAATGCTTGTATCACTAAAGTATTGATAGTATCGAGTCGTGAGGAAGACAGAATTGAAGGCACAGATAGGGATTGATGCAGAGGTAAGATTTGATCCTCTGTGGTCGGCAATTGACCAACACTTCAAGCATAGCCTTGCGCTAGGTAAGGAACGTGTGTGACTTCTGTAGCACTGTGATTGACGCCTTCGTGTCGGTATCACCGGTTGGTCCCAGCTATTTAGTACATATCCGTACTGCCACTAAGCTGAGTTTTAGGTTTAATTGACAACGCCCTTGCATGTGCCGTTTGTTTCAACGATTGTTTCATCGTACGCATGCTTGTGATGATTGATGCCACGGAACATGGATCTTGTACAGCTTAAAAGGAAATGGGGAGTTAATCTCTGAGCTTCGGGATGAAAAGTGAATAGCCCCAAGAATCTGTTTTCAATTGAAAGAAACTGAGTCGCTGATTTCATGTCCTATATTTCAGAAGCCAAGTTTTCTAATTCCCTAACGCCGGTGAGCCAACCAGGTAGCCAACGTCATCAACACACAGCTGGACTATAGACTACAATGCTGGACAACTAGACTATCTAGTTGCTATATTTCCAATTCATTTCAAACTTCATTCTTATTTTTATAGACAAGTTTCAATAGTTACAGCCACCCATTCTTAGTATCCTGCCTCAATTGTGGTATCATACTCCAATATTTTGTCATCACCACCGCAAGAACTCCAGCTTTTAACTCCAAATGTCCGTGTGTCCCACATCAAGCCTTCTCGGATGGAAAGTCTTGAATTGCAGGTGTAGTAGTTCCTCTTGATAAAGACATGCTGTAGGGTGCCTATAAAGTAATCAGTCAGTATCTCATATCTTCACATTCAGTTTTGAACATACCAGAACTTCCTTAGCGTTACAGACTCTCCATGCAAGCTTACGGACGCTTCCATCCGCGGCAACGACAGGTGGTGCAAACTCGATACCAAACATTTCTCGAATGGCATAAACAATCCTCTTGGCATATTTCGTATCACGTTCGACATGTCCGCCAAAAGGCTCTTCGGGCTGGTTAGGTGCAATATCTGGGTCGCGGTCGAGGCAGTTTTGGACAACAGGAAGAAGAGCAGCCTCGACGGCTTGCTCATACAAACCCTTAGCACCAAGGTCCACGTCTTCATCATCAAACTTGCTAATTCGGATTTCGAAAGGCTCGGAGATTGCCATGGCATGGTGATGTCCGTTGTGGTGATATCGGAACTCAAAGACACCTTGTGTCCACCATAACTTATCGCCTTCAAAAATAACTTCACCTTCAACCAAGTCGGTCTCCGTTGTCTCGGTTGCTGACACTGGATGCTCCTGAACCACAATACTGACATCGGCCGTCAAGGAATCATAAGAGCCAGCATTTGTAGGTGCCCATCGTCCAAGAGAAGAGACCTCCGTGGTCTCTCTTGAACGATTGTCAGTGACCATATAAAGACCGATCCAATCCTTCTTACTGTGGTTGGCTGGGGCCCTCCACTTGACACGAAGAGGTGCACCGTACTCGAAAGCCATGGTACGGACGGGCTTAGGGAACCGACCTGTCAAACTCTCCTTTCCAGTATATTTCTCCACGACGGGGGCATTAGATGCTTGCATACCCTCCACAGACAAAGAATAAAGCTTCGGGTCGTACCCTTCGAGGTCGGGTGTAATTCTTGTAATTGTGAGTCGTGCGGGAGCCATGTTGAAAAGAGCTGAAGTATCTCTAACAATTGTTTTGACGCCTGATGCAAACTTGGGCCGAGCGGTTTCAAGGAAGTCCTCGACGAATTGACTCGTATCGTCCAAAACCTTGTCTACACTTTCTTGCCATCCCTTGACAGGAGGGGGCAATGACTTCTTGATGAACTTGGTAAGACCAGCTTCTTGACGGAGGCCGCGTCCGTAAATCTTTTGCATGTGAGGCCGCTCAATGTATGAAATATAGAACACAGTCAGGATCTGGGTGACCAATGCCATGAGGAAGATTGATCGACTCCAAGTGATGAGTGCAGCACCCCATACAGCAGCCGTTCCGAAGAATCGATCAGGGTTGTTCAGGAAACGATAGATGGACTTGTACGTCAACTTGGCCTGATGATCAAAGAAGAAATCGCCACAGAACCATCCAAATTCTCCAAGGGAGTCATAAACACTGAAGGCTGTCCATAGTTGGAGGGCAACGAGACTAGCACCAAGGACGTGTTTGAGCATAACCAAGCCGTATGCCCAATCCTCAGGGGGCGAGTACATCTTCCAGCACGCAGCGACAAAAGCGGTATTACACATGATCATGCTGATATGATGAAGGCCCTTCCACTGACGCCACGCCTCACCAGCACTCTCGCCGAACTTAAGGAAATGGCGAGTCCACATTTTGTTCTTGGACTGCTGGTCAAGGATGAGACCCAATCCAAGGTGATACCATACGCGCCACAATAAAGCATGGAAGACGAAAGCCGCTTGCCAGGCGGGGGTTGAGGGCGTCGCCAGGGTGAGGGTGGCTACGTAGAATGGCATAACGATAACGGCAAAGTCAGGAACCCGGAACAAATCAAGGTTACTTAGACCAACAAGGTTGTGGACCTGAGCGGGGGTGTCCTTTTGTGAGGGTTTGAGGGTTTGTTGGTCGAATGCACCTTCGAGCGATTTGACATCAGCGGGTATGGCATCACTTTGGGCCTCGGAAACGGTTCGCTTGCGTGGAGGAGGAGGATTGTACGTCTTCTCAATATGAGGGTTCTCGACAATCACAAGGAAAGCAAATTGGGCCATGTGTGCGAGGATCGAGATGAAGAGAACCTCGTAGCTGGCTGCCATCATGGAGATACCGTAGTAACCGGCGTAGCCGATTGAATACATGGGATGGGGAGCCATCTCGAAAACACCATCGAAAGTCAAGTCTTGATCGATGAGGTAGAAAAAGTCTCCCCAATACCAGGCAAAGTCTTTCACGACACGGTGGGCATCCAATTTTACCCAAAGGTTGAAGCCAATGAGACTGATGCCAACAGCCCAGCGGGAGAAGCCAATCAAAGGGTTCTCGCCTTCAGGAGTATGACCGCAGACCATGGCAAACAGGCAGTAGGACACGAAATCACACATAAGGATCAAATCAACAACCCTTCGGAAGACCAACCAAGTATTGTACTCGATTGGGGCCTTCTCGAACTCATAGTCTTCGGGAATTTTGGTCTCCAGCTCGGTCTTGAGGAGCTTGTAAAGCCATGGCCGCGGGTTCTTGCCAGTTGATGGATCCTCAAAGAGCTTCCAGCGTCGTGCCCAGGTGACCAGACGACGATGATTTGACTGGATTTGAAGCAGTACACCAATGCCAATGTTGTAACAAGCTCGCCAGAACAGGAAGACACCAGCGAAAACAACGCGCTTCGATCCAGATGGTAGAAAATAAGCAGCTAGAATATGAAGACCCAGAATTGTTAAGACAATCGCATCAGAAAGATTCTTGGGCTGTCGAGGGTCCAAAAGCTGAGAAACCATATCGTGGGTTGTGGGTACAATGAAGACTGCAGCATGTGACTGTCAGCCAAAGACGCACCAGAGCAACACACCACCAAATAAACCATAATTCGGGGTTCACATACCTGTGCCGTCCGGCGTACGACCATAAGTCTTACTGGACTTTTCAGGCGATTTCATTGCGTCTGATGGCTCACGATCATGGCTTTGTTGTGCTTGAGTGTCCTGCTGTGCAGCAGAATCAACCCCGGATTGCCGTTGTCGCATTCCGGGGCTGGTGTCTGGCACATCGGCAGCAGTACTCATGACTGGTGACGATGTAGCAGCTAGAGGATGTTTCAAAAGTTGTATGTATTCCCAGAGAATGTTGTGATAAAAGGTAGGTTTGGTCCAAGTAAGAAAAAGAATGGAGGTTTAGTATGAGTAAAAGATGAGGAGATCGGAATGGAAGGGCTTGTAGCAATAACACCCGGCTGTTAGGTTAGGACGGCGGAAGCTCGAAACGACGTCAGGGCTCCGCTGGTTAGACTGTCCGAACGGGGTCACCTGGCTAAGACGTTTGCTGGCCTGGCTGGTCTGGTCCCTGGCTTGAGCTAGGTCCTGGCCTGGAGCTGCAGCGGCTCCATAAATTGAAGACGGAGGGAATTAGCAGGGGAGGTTAGAGCATGCAGGACAGTCCGGACAGTATGCACGAGGTTGCAGTTTGATGATTGGTGCGACCTTTTATGCGATTGCCTGTATTGTTGTAGGAGGTGCTGTTGCTTGATGGAATTTTGCAAGTGTCTGTAGGTGAAAAGAAATGGTAAGAAGAGAGAAAGAACACAACAATTTATAGTGGAAGGTGCCAACAGAACAAGACACCAGAGCACCTGCCTACCTCATAGATGTTTTCTGTCGTGACACCTCTGAAATGCAACACGCACCTTCCCTTAACATGAGCAGAATACAATATTAACCAGAACCACTCAAGAGCCTGGCTTTTTACCTACATACAGTACTGTACAGTGAGGCTTGAATGGGGCGATGGTCATCTCCATCCATGGAGATCCAAACCATTTACATGGCGACAACAGCGCTAAACCCACTGCAATTACTTGAAAGCCGTGGGGCTATGGTAGCAGTAACATGGTCAAAGGTGATGGCACAGCAGCGGGGCTGGCTTCCATCATCTTCCCCCACCTGAACTAGACTCACTCATGCGATTGAAGTTCCTTGGAATATTGATCAGTGAATTGCTCTAATGAGTGACTATTAAGACACTTGGACAGAATCATGTATTTACTAATAAACTATAGACTCTACTGTGGTTTCTTCAAAACTCTGCATCTCTCACTGGAACAAAACTTGCTACCACCGATTCTACCCGCAATGGCCGCAATAATTGCCGCTCTGCAGAGAACGAGAACGGGTCTGCATTCGGCGACCGGCGCCGTTATGGAGGACGTCTCCCGATAGGTAATACGGGCCAAACCCCACCCCGATAGTGGGGGCTTCGGAAGCGAGCTTTCGACATCTTCGTGGCATTTGATCAATGAGATGTTCGTTAGGTTAGGCTAGGTTTCTCATTTCTTTAGCTCTGACAGTGACCAGTCTACAATAGTAGGCATGAAAAGGACCCTTGTCTTTATTAATAGCGTGGGGTAGAATCACATGCAAATCTTACACTGAAGCAATGAAAGAGAGAGAAACACCCCAGACGATTTATCCCAACAAAATGGAAAATCAGAGCCTTTCTAGGGTCGTGAATTTGCTACAAGGGGTTATAGCGGTAGTTTATTTAAGTGAAAAAAACAACAAAACATACACAGACTGAGTGACATGTGAATCGATCACAAGGCGAAGAACCAGACAAGAGACAAACAAAAAATGGCCCTATTTTTAAAGGCTCGAAATGTCTGTAATCATAAGTGTGGGAGCAAAAGAAAAGCAGAATAATAATAAACGATGGAGTTGAACACAATATACTCAAAGATAGAGTTCGAAACAAAACATTGGAATGGATGTAGCGTTGCCTCTTCCGCTCGACCATTCCCAGTACAGGGCGACTTTCTCTTCTTTTTGAGGCACAATGCTTTGAACTATTTCATTATATAAACTCATCCCAAAAGTTTATCTCGGTGATAGGCAGTCAAGATGATTGACACAAATTCGCAGCTTGATACTCCACGATGAGTTAACCTATATGAGCGTGTGGTTTGAACCATAAGCTCTCAATGCAGATTAATAAATTCCAAGGGTCTTTTTTATTTGAGCACGAGACCGTCACCTGCAATCGGAAATATCTCCATACAAGCATCAAACATCTACCCTTGCTCGCCCTGCAGTATCAAGGGTCTCGATTTACATAGCCCCTTGTTCTCGAAGCTAGTTGATTCTGTTGAGATACGGAAGAAGCCAATCGTCACGACTTTCGTGGCCTTTTTGCAGTTCCTATAAAGGCAACCCGAAAGAGCCGCTTGTCTGTATACGCCAGAGTTATATCCCGCAGCGTTTGACCCATGCGACTAAGCTAACCTCGCTTCTGTGAAAGGTCAAAGTAAGAACCGGTTAATATGGAAGAAGACGGTTTGATCTTTTTATTTCCATCGAGTTCTAATTGTAAGGATCGTCTATTGCTCTTCGCTGGCTAGTGAGCTTTATGTTAAATATGTCTTTCGTACATTGGCCTATTATTAGGAGACCACTCATCTGAGCCTCTTTCCAGTCCTGAGAACACTATATTTTGGCAGCTGTCAATGTAGTAACACGTTTTGATGGTAGGAGTCTCTTTAAGTGATGTTAAGGTTGTGTGTAAGTTGCTATGAGTTAGAAAGTGGTAAATGTAAGTCGGGACTATTATGGTGTCGAATTGGCATAGGAACCTGTAATATCCTACTGAAGTTCGATTGGATATGCTTAGTAGTTGGTTTCTCTTTAGCATTGCATGTCACTCATGAGAATATGCAAATGTAGCCAAATAAAACCGGGTGGGATAGCAATAAGGTTAGTAACGCCTGGAAGATAACTTTCAATCCATGCGGCCCCTGCTATGTGAGCTCCTTCATCTGACACTACAACGAATGAGCTGAACTACCCAATCACAAGCTTTTACATGTCTCTCATCACTTTTGATGTGTCTGCGGCCTCTTAATGTTCAAACTTGTGCTTGGTCATTGGTGAAGCTCAGGACAAGACCTCTTTGCAGGGCAAGATCTTTCCTCTCTGAAAGGTACTATCCCATCAGATTCATCAATAACTGACTGGCCAGGGAACCATATATGCTGAATTCATCTGGGGTAATTTTCAGACGTATCAACAAAGGTATGCCGCTTACTCACAACCTGCAGTCCTAAAGTCCCCGTCTATAAAAGCAGCCAAAGCATTGACAACAAAAGAATCCTGCCTCTTGCCAATCCCTTGAACATATCTTATTAGCACAGTCGGCATAACAAGTTGCTTGACAATTGTTCATTTATACTCCTTACACTCATCCTCACACTCCTATAGATCACCAAAAACATAGACAATCACTTTTCCCCATCCCAGAACGCACGTATCCTGAAGATTTCATTGAATCATGAGGTTGAAAGTTTTTCTTTTCCCATCTCAACCACGAATGCATTACCATGTGTCCCCTAGCTAAACCACGCACACAAGATCGAAACAGCAGCAGCAGCAACCCCCTTTTTACTGAGCCTTCTTGGCAAACTCCACCCGGAGAATGAGATGCTTGAAACCAAATCCGTCCATCTTCGCACAAGCCTTGACGGCATCGCCACGGTCCGCAAAGCTGATGAAAGCGAATCCCTTGGCCATGCCGGTTTCTCGGTCCTTGGCAAGGAATACTCGGGTGACACGACCGAAACGCTCGAACATGTCGCGCAGCTCTCCCTCTTCGGCCATCTCGGAAACCTAATATCTGTCAGTATCATAAACTGAAGGACTGTTATGGCGACACTCACGTTGGTGACACGTAGTGTAGCAAAGTCGTCCCTCTCGCCAAACTTGGATCCCATTCTCTCGCCAGCAGCACCGTTGCCACGAAGGGCAGGAGGAACATATGAACCCTTCTTGGCACCAGCAGCCGCAGCGGGTGAAGGCTCGTCTCCCATACCAGCAGCAACATCGGCAGCGCCGCTCTCTCCGATAGGCGCCATGGTGTCCTTGTAAGGACATCGGGCAGTGAAATGCTGACCGTTGCAAATACGACACTTGACCTGCTTGTCCTTGAGCTTGTCCTTCATGGACTGGGCGGCGGTGTCGGCGGACTCGTCCTTCTCGGCCTTTCGCCAGTTGACGCTTGGTCGGAAGATGATGTTCTCACCGACCGAGGTGGTGTCGGGAGCAGGTCCTGGGGGATCCTTTGCGCTGAGGCCGAACTTGGGCCAGGTTTTTCGGTCGGCGACGCGGGGGTTTACGGTCTCCTTGTGGGTTGTGAATCGGATTCGGCGAGTAGTCTTAACCTTGCGGCCGTCATCATCGTAGCGGAATGTGATGATGGTCTTTGTTCCGTCCTTGTTTTGAATGGTCTGAGGCTCGGGGAGATCGGTGGAGGTCTCCTCGATATCGTCGTCGTCGGCCCAGTCGTGCCTTTTTTGAATGGTGGGGTTAGTCAGAGGATATCGATAGAATACCCCAGTCGGAGCACAATCAAAAGCGCTGGGCGGACTCACTTGGGCTGGTTCGCAACTGCGGCAGCCATGATGAATCGAGCGTATCCGTGCGACTTTTTCAGATATTTTTTGTAGGTCTCGCGGTACGGTCGGGATGCGTCGTCGTGGCTCGTCGAGGCGTCACTTCGTGATCGTGGGGTTTCTTAGTGATGGTTGAATTTATTGCACTTTTTCGTGGTGCGGCGTTTGAGCAGTGGTGGGGCAGCAAGTCAAGCCACACCTCTGAGAAACGACCGACATGTAGATCACATGATGTACACTAGCCACAGGGCCAACTTAATCCGCTCCGGTCTCGAAGCGCAACGTGAAAGTTTATGGAGGCGGCGGTCTTTTCAGTTACGTTACGTTGTTAAATCCCATGTTAACAAGGCTTGATGATGGGCTTTGTTACGTGGAACATGCCATTATTAGGACCGGTAACTGCCAGCGGCTAGACGGGAAATCGGCATGAAGCTTCATGTCGGATTCGGATACGACACGAAAATATGTGGCGCAGTCGAATCGTCTTGTCGAATGTGAGTGACATATCGTATTCAATTTCCTTAAAGAAAACTTCAAAACAGATTGAGTAAGCGATAAAACTTAGCAAAAGCAGAGCATCATTAAAATGTGGGAATTGTTGATACAAATCTGTGACTCGGTAAAGATCCTTGACATCCTCCGTATTGGGAGATGGAATACATGGATGCCAAGTGACAGGGCGCTGAACCATCTGGAGCCAAGCGTGGCGCAGCTACAAAACACCCAATAAGGTCCACGTAATCCCGCAACGCGGTTTTGTGGCGTGCAGCAATGGCCATGTGAGAGCAGGAGGGAGCTTGTCTTGCCAGCGAGTTTGGGATGGAGACGCCAAACACTTTGACTCTGGGGGAGCTTGGCTTGCATTCGTAACGTTGTTCGTTCCGTTCCGTTCCTTTTTGTATTCCTTCATCCCATCTCATCTCATTCATCCACATTTCTCTCCTCTCTTTTTTTATTTTTCCTCTTCACACACTTTTACTAGCGATTGATACTTCCTCGTACCTGACGATCTATCTTTTGCGCGACTCCAAGATCCACCTCCTATCCACTGTCGCATAGCGCTTCACTCTACTACCACAATGGCCTTCAAGCAAGAAGAACCTCCGGCCTACGGCCCTCCTCCAGGAGCCCCTCAACCTACCTATGGCGGTTATCAGCAAGATCCGTACCAGCAGGGCGGCGCGCCCCCTCCTCAAGGCTACTACCAGCAAGGTCCTCCTCAGATGGGCTACTACAACCAGCAACAAGGTCCCTTTCCCGCCGGCCAGGGCCCTTATCCTCCTCAGCAAGGTCCCTACGGCCAGCCTCCCCCTCAGGGATACTACCCCAACGATGATTCAAGAGGAAACGGTGGTGGTGGTGGCGGTCTCATGACTGGTCTTCTCGCCGGTCTCGCATGCTGCTGCTGTCTGGATTGTCTTTTCTAAACGTCGATTTGATTGCGAGCTCGATCTGACCTATTACTCGATATCACCGCCGCCGATGACGGATCTGCAAATATACGAAATGTTGAAGGATTTGACTCCTTTCCGGCAGGAGAATGACCTGCGACGAGCGCGTGGCGCATCAGGCAATGGGAAGGGTTTCCGGTTTCATGGCGTTGGGGTTTCTTTGATTTCAGAGGTCTTATTCTACGTTACGCGTTTCTTTGCTTTCTCGATACCTAGAATACGACTTTAATCACATAATGTTCTGTCCCCAAAATGCAAGATTGTCCGTGGCATGATATGAGATGCAAATTGACATTGGTAAATGTGATGATTTGATACTATGCTGCGGCAAACAGTGTCTCAAACTCATCCCTGACTTTCGCGACACAGTCATTCGAGTATATCATTTTTTGCACATCCGGTGATGTCCACTTGTCAGGAACCGAACCACTGACTTTGTGCTCCTTGAACATCCTATCTCTTTCCTCCTTCGCCTTTCCTTCACCCAGATGCAGAGTCCGACCAGACAAGAAGGCCATTTCGACAAGGCTCGACGTCCACTCCTTCCGAGATAATTCATACACCTTGAGGCACTTGGCGATGGTCTCGGGCCGAGTATCGGGGGCCAGGCAGAGAACTTCTGCGATTGTCGAACCGTCTTCAATTGCCATGGCTGCTCCTTGGCTGAGATGTGGAAGCGTCGGGTGACACGCGTCTCCTATCAGGGCGACAGTTCCGTGCGTCCATGTTGGCAGCGGCTTGTACATCCTTAGTCGCCATTCACAAACTTCTCCTTCAGGAACGAGATTGAGCATCTTTTGCACGAGGGGACAGAAAGTCTCAAAGACCTTGAGCATGACCTCCTTGGAACCCTTGGTTGTGTATGTTATGGATGGGGCACCAGCAAAGTTCTCATCTGGATGGGCGGTTGATAAGTTGTAGATGGACTTGTCGGCGATGGAGTAGGCAATGATGTGCCGCTTCTCTCCTACCCACCGCACAACCTCGTCACTGTCAATGAGAGCCAGGAGCTCGGGATCATTAGCCATGTCTTCCCTCTTCAGCATGATGCGGTAGGCAGCCTGGCCAGTCTCGGCCTCTTCAGGCGTAGCATCCACTTGTCGTAAAATTTGGGAGCGCGTAACACTCTTGATGCCGTCTGCGCCGAGGAGGATATCGGCTTGACGTGTATAAGGCTCTCCATCTATGGGCTTGAGCTTGAAGGATACTCGGGGTGAGAAGGTTTCGACCTCCACTAAGCTCGTTGAAAAGTGAAAGTTGATGCTGTCTTGTTTCTTACACGCCTTGTACATGTGGCCAGCTAGGGATGATCTGTGGCCGCAGAGGTGCGAGTAGCCATATTGGCCTTTCAGGTCTGGCATATCAACATGTGCAAGTTCGATATTGGTCGCCCCCTCTGAGTTAGGTCAGTGGATGTTTCGCATCAGATATTCGGTATATAACTTACGTCGAATACTGCTACCAGCGACACGAGTTGCCTCTTTCTCAATATCGTCCCAGCATCCTAATCTATCGAGGATTCTTCCCACGTTGGGAGGCATCTGAATACCAGCTCCGACGAAACCAAGATTACTGGCTGTCTCATATACGTCGATGTGCTTGAAACCTCGTTTGGCGAGAGCGAGTGCAGCTCCTAGCCCACCCATCCCAGCGCCCATGATGGCTATATTCAGGTCTTTGATGTCAGTCATGATGACAGAGTTTTAGTCTTGGCAAGTCAAGTCAATGATCTCGTTGATAGGGACTTGACAATGAGAGAATTCATGGTGGTTTATATCAAGACTGGATCCAACAACGGTTGTTCCTTTATCCGATCTCGTTCATGGTGTAACTATCCCGAAGTAAATGCCGGAATGCGGGGACCGGAAGTACATCTCTGAATGGAGTTCTTGACCTCTACAAATAACCAATTATTTCACGACAAGCTGAATATATCGCAGGTAGTCTTGGTAATATTTTCTTATTTACTTTCCTGTTTTGGTTTGTATTTGGCTCCTATATCGGCGGGTGTAGTGTAGTTGCTTGTATTATTCATCGTATACTCTAACTTGGGTTTCAGCTATCGTCACCATATACATACTCCAGCACCCGCTTTAGCTACAGGCATTAAACTAAATAAAAATAAGCATCGATTTCGGAGGTATTTGCATCAACTGATCGTCATTTGTACTTTTGCGGGAAAATATCTCGGCAAGTGGGCGCTCAGGTTCCGCGACTGTACTAGAGGTAGATCTACCTCGACCCTGTCCTTACAGCTGGTTTATTTTGTAGATACATTTTGACACCTCCGAGCCAGAGGTTCTTCTGGGCTCCGAGAACTCACATAAAGACGCTTAAAAAGGCCCCGGTCATCGGATGAGGTGTTTTGTCATTTGTGTCAAAACTTGCTCGGCAGAGTGACTCAGATTACGAGAAGGACTGGCTGTTGAAAGAGATTGAATTCACATGTCAAGATGGTTTTACTTTCGGGAGACAGAAGTTCCTTCGTATTAACTTCAAAAACATTGCATGTATTCTTCAGTGCCAGGGTTTATTGAGGGAATGTTTTGAAACGACTTTGCATGAATGAGATTGTCTGATATAAATAGCTACTTCATGCTAGACATTTTGTACCTCCACGACTCAAGACCCGAATTTGAGGAAGAAATACTAGAAATGAAGCTTTAGAGAACCACATGTCACTTTTATGTTTATGAAATGTGCCTGTTCCTATTAACAGCATCTTCATGTTAATCGCATGATGCTTCCCTTACCCTATGCACCGTCGATCCTAACAGTCGCTAAGAAACCCGCAACCCCTACCACATCATCCAATAGAACTACACCCTCGCAACACGAGCACCGTTTCACCTGCCAAAACAAACTTCTCGGTGTCGAAACGAAGTCCCTGGCTGATGTTACTTGGACAGATTTGGCAGGTTACTATGCGATTTACTCAAGGTTCTCATAATAAACCAGGCCAATTGAGTTGAGCACGTGCTCAAAAGGATAATCGTATATCTAGAAACATGACGACCAGCAAGACTCGAGACAACTTCTCGCTGAAGAAGCAGAGTACTTGTCTGGTAATCATGGTTGGCTCTAGCTTGATTGGTCTGTTGGCCGTCGCCTTTCAGATATCTTTTGCAAAGGCGGTGGAAGTCGACGTCAAAGTCGATGCATACACCAGCGAAGTTGAATCCGACTGGACGACTGTTTACTACTCGGATCACAATCCTCTGTTGATCGGCAATGATGGAGGACCTGACAAGGGAGGTTTCCACGTTTACGACCTCACTGCCAAATCTCCCCTGCGAGAAGTGACAGCTAAAACACCAGGACGCAGCAAGCTTGTTACTACAGTGTACGATGTGGACGATAAAGACATCCTCGTTACAGTTGCGCAGACAGACTCTGTTCTTCGCGCATACGAGATGCCCGAGTTTAAGCAGATCACTGACGCGGACTTTAAAGTGCTCGGCGATTGGTCTGCGCTGTGTAGCTGGAAGAGCCCTGCTGGGAATGACTACGTCTACCTATTTGGAAAAGGACAAGCAGTTCAGTTACTTGTGAGAGAAAGCAAAAAGTCACTTGAGTTTGTCGAGGTATGTGTGTCCTTCACAGAGATTCTGCTGTTTGCTGACGTTGTCAGATCCAAACATTCCCCACCAACTTTGAGACGTCTAGCTGTGCTGCATCACGCCCCGAGTCACGCATGTACATCTCAACAGACGACGATAAGACAGTTTATTCATTCTCACTCAAAGAATCTACAGAGACACCTGAGATCACTGAGGTTGGCAAGGCAGAGGACGACGTAACCGGCCTGGCTGTCTACGTGCCTAAGAAGGGCTCAGACTATCTTTTTGTTGCCCAAACAGATAAAGTCGCCGTTTACGATCAATCTTTCAAGCTCAAGGGAACTCTGTCTTTAACCGGCCTCCAAGACATTGAAGTCCAAGGTTTGAACATTTACCAAGGCTCAACGGACAAGTATCCTGCTGGTGCTCTTACGTACGCCATCGAGTCAGAAGAGGTCAACGGTTTTGGTGTCACATCACTCGAAGCAACGCTGCAAAAGCTCAAGATTGATCCCAACACAAAGTACGATCCAAGAAAACTCGAGAGTGACTCCGAGAAGGAGCCAATTTGCAAGACCTGTGGAGGCAACGGCTACTGCGTCAAGGACAAGAAGCAAAAGTGCGAATGCTTCTCTGGCTTCACTGGAAAGACTTGTAGCAGCTTCACCTGCACCGATAACTGCTCTGGCCATGGGAAATGCGTCGGTGCAAACGAGTGTAAATGCGACAAGGGATGGGGAGGTCTGCACTGCTCATTCCTCCTCATTGAGCCAACATACGAGACCGAGTCACGGCTCGGCGATGGCGATGATCCTGCGATTTGGATCTCCCCTGAAAGCCCAGAAAAGTCTCGTATCATCACGACGATGAAGTCTGGAAAAGAAGCTGGTCTCGGTGTATTTGATCTGAAGGGTAATCTTCTTCAGACTTTTGCTGCGGGTGAACCGAATAACGTGGATATGATATATGGCTTCAAGGCGGGTGATCGCAAGGTTGATCTTGCTTTTGCTGCTTGCCGAGCTGATGATACTCTATGGTAAGTCGCATCACCCTATGTTTGGTCATCAACTAACAATCAAGTCTCTTTGAGATGCTACCTAATGGAACACTGACCGATATCCCTGGCGGCTCTCATCCCGTTGTCGAAGACTACAGCGTTTATGGCTCGTGTACATACCGTTCACCCAAGACAGGAAAGCAGTATCTCTTCGTCAACGAGAAATCAGCACGGTATCTACAGTACGAACTCACGTCTACATCTGATGGAGAACTCCAGACGAAGCTTGTGCGGGAGTTCCAAGGCGGTAGCGGCGGACAAGTAGAAGGCTGTGTCACCGATGAGGAGAATGGTTGGATCTTTCTTGGAGAGGAGCCTTCCGCCCTATGGCGGTATGGTGCTGAGCCAGACTCCAAGGATGAGGGAGTTGTTGTCGGTAAAGTGGGTGACGGAAAGCTGTACGGAGATGTTGAAGGGGTAACGCTCGTCTACGGCTCAAAGGCAGATGAGGGATATATCCTAGTGTCCTGCCAGGGCGTCAGCGCATACAACGTCTACCGTCGAGCCGAACCTCATGAGTACGTTACGACGTTCACTCTTGTTGAATCATCAGACGGGGAGATCGACCCCGTATCCAACACAGACGGCATAACAGCTGTAGGAACCGCGCTAAGCAAGGATTTCCCCCATGGCCTGGTCATTGTACACGACGATGCTAATCAGCTGCCGAACGGGAAGACCAGTGCAGAGGCAAGTTTCAAGATGGTTAGTCTCGAGAAGATCCTCGGGTCCAAGGTTCTGGGAAAGGAGGGTCTGTTGGATCAAGTTGACAAGAACTGGGATCCTAGAAAGTGAGATGTGGAGGAGAACAGTTAGTTAGAGTCCTATCAGGTTGGTTGTCCACGTATTCGCCTCCGTACAAAGACAGACAAACCCCATCTCAAGCACCCCTGAAGCTATTCACACCCAAAACAAGACAGACTTGAAATCTCAGCAACAAAGAAACACCCATTTTGTTCCATATCCAAGTTGAAGTTTGAGCATAGACTCTGATCGTTTCCAGAGGGGATTGCTCATGTGCTGAAGTGGTGGCGTAGGAACAGCCTCGACCCTTGATTTGATCGGCCAGTTCTCTTTGCCATCTTTTTAGGATATGGATGTATATGATTGCTTGAGTTTTGTTACGTTGGGGGAATGATTGGTCAGGGTGGTGGTGGTGGTTGGTGTTGCAGTGCTTAACACTGGCAGATGGGATGAAGCCTAATGGTTGGAAACTGTCAAGCACATGTGTCAGATATCAGCACGGACAAGTAAATTTACTGAATGTTATATCGCAATCGAGCCTTTTATTTCCTTCGTAGATGTTCAGGAGCATATTTGGCTGGTGTTGAATGTGTATCAACAGGCTCATCTACAATCTGATATCATCATCCAAGTCAAACTCTACACTGTCAAGTAGCATATTCTATTTCGTTCCAAAAATGTTCTTTGGCTCTCTTCCAGTGTTCAATTCCTTTCGAATGCCTTCGTTTCATGTTCCCCTCCACTGTTTGCGGGCTCCAACCGCCATCTTACCCCTTTTGGGTGTCAATAGAGCCTCAAAAGGCACTGACAGATATGAATAAGTCAATCAAGCAAAGCCGCCCATGAACCAACACTTGAAGTCTTGAAAGATCATTCTTGGCTTGTTCTACTTCGTGCACTCGCGTCTGACAAGTAATAAGCGAAACCAATTGGTAAACTTTACAAACCTAACCCAACGTACTCGTAGTCTCGTTCGTACCTTGCGCCTCGACATCAAGTCCGTGTGGCAATACCAAGCTAGAGTAGGCATTTTAAGTGATGTTGGACGTGGTGGCAGATGTCAATAACGCCTCGAGGCTTGTTGTTCTCGCTTCCCCTTGCTCAAGCTTTGATACCCTCTCAACCATCTCGTGGCTGGCATGTCTCTTAGTCTTTTTTTCTTTTCTTTTACTCTTTGAAGCGACATTTCTATTCAGGAATAGCAAGCGTGGCACTGACAGTTGTGTTCAAACCGAGAAGCGAAGTGGGCTTATTGACCCCGCGGTCTCAATAGACTCTCAATAGACGAACGGACATGACCAAGACCCCAGAGTTGAAGCGAACGAGCGAATACACTCGTCGTGCTTTCTTAACATGACCAACTTCTTTCTCATCAAGATAGAACACAAATTCTATAAAAAGATCCTCGAATCCTCCATAAATACTTCCTCTTTTCCTCTCCAGACTCGTTCTCCAAACACAAGGACTACGACAATCTCAACACCCCCTTTGCACACTCACACGATTCGAATCACTCTTTTACGAGTTATCACTCACTACAACATTTTTCACTTCACTACGATCGCTTCTACGACACGACAGGTACTGGACTCACCATGAAGTACTCCGTCTTAACTCTGGCCGCTGTGGCCAGTACCACTATTGCAGTGGCCGTGCCAGAACCCGAGCCATGGAACTGGTCAGTCTGCACGAACCTGTCTAAGCAATGCTCAGCCAAGGCCAAGGGCAACTTGCAAGAGTACCTGAAGTGCTACGGCAGTTCTCCTAGCTGCGCATACAAGAGCAAGCGCGAGGCTCAACCTGAGCCTGAGGCCGTTGCTGCTCCTGAGCCCGACCCCGTCGCTGAGCCCATGCCCTGGTGTACCTGGAAGGGCCAGCCTTGCTGGAAGGAGAAGATGGCCAAGCGCGAGGCTCAGCCTGAGCCCGAGGCCGTTGCTGCTCCTGAGCCTGACCCCGTTGCCGAGCCCATGCCTTGGTGCACTTGGAAGGGTCAGCCCTGCTGGAAGGAGAAGATGGCCAAACGAGAGGCTCAACCCGAGCCTGAGGCCATTTCTGCCCCTCAACCCGATCCCGTCGCTGAGGCCGAGCCTTGGTGCACCTGGAAGGGACAACCTTGCTGGAAGGCCAAGATGGCTAAGCGTGAGGCCGAGGCCGAAGCTGAAGCCGTCCCTGAACCTGTCGCCGCTCCTCAGCCCGACCCCGTCGCTGAGCCTATGCCTTGGTGCACCTGGAAGGGCCAGCCTTGCTGGAAGGAGAAGGCCAAGGCCAAGCGAGAGGCTGCCCCTGAGCCCTGGTGCTGGTGGAAGGGCCAGCCATGCTGGAAGAAGACCAAGCGTGATGCCGCTCCCGAGCCTTGGTGCTGGTGGAAGGGTCAGCCATGCTGGAAGACCAAGCGCAACGCTGCTCCTGAGCCCATGCCCGAGCCTGCCAACGAGCCCAGATGGTGCTGGTGGAAGGGCCAACCTTGCTGGAAGTCCAAGTCTAAGCGCGATGCTTCTCCCGAGCCCTGGTGCTGGTGGAAGGGTCAGCCTTGCTGGAAGGCCAAGCGTGATGCTGGTGAGGCTCTCTCTGGCGCTCTCCATGCTACCCGCGATATCGAGACTCGATCTATCCCCGAGACTGAACACCTTCCCCGCGACGCCGCCTACCAGGCCAAGCGCTCCATCGTCGAACTCGCCAACGTCATTGCCCTCTCCGCCCGTGGCAGCCCCGAGGATTACTTCAAGAGCCTGTACCTCGAGGAGTTCTTCCCTGAGATCCCACACAACGCCACCGCCAAGCGCGACGTCAAGACTCTTCAGGGGGACAAGCGCTGGTGCTGGTGGAAGGGACAACCTTGCTGGAAGGCCAAGCGCGCTGCTGAGGCTGTTCTCCACGCCGTCGATGGCGAGGATGGTGCTGGCGCTCCCGGTGGCCCTGAGGAGCACTTTGACACTTCCAACTTCAACCCCCAGAACTTTGCCGCCAAGCGCGACCTCATGGCTATCAAGGCCGCTGCTCGCAGCGTTGTCGACTCCCTTGAGGGTTAAGTAAGTTTGAGTCTCGACCGAGAAGTATCCACCATTCTAACATGTCGCTTCAGGTGTCGATGATTTGGGCTCTCTGATACGACGGTTTTCGTTCTTGATAAACGCTGTCGGTGATTATTTTTTTTCGTCATTCTTTTGTCTATGGATATTAGCAAAAAGGGTTCGAAAGAAAAAAACGAGACAATAAACAGGTGGATGGGCCATGTGGGAGTATATCCCAATTCCTCTTTTCTTTTCTTCAGTGGCTTGAATATGCTGCACATATTTTGGATAACGGCAGGGGACGATGAAGTCTGCTGCTCTTTTTTTGATGCGACTCTGCCTTGAGAGCATGAGTTGCCGGACATGGCTGGAATAGCTGGAATAGTTTGAATTCAACTGCTTGTCTCGGATATTCGTTTATTGAATGCGATGTGACTGTGAAGGTGAATGTGATGCTTGGGTGCGATGATTTGTTTGCTGCCTTGGTAGTGTTGGACATGACGCAGACTTGACTTGACAGCTTCTTGGGTATAACCGTAGATAGGTATAATCATTCAGGTGAAGAATCTGACGTTCGATATGATCCGCTTTGATGTGTAAACTCGACAGCATATCAGAGCCCCGTCAAGTCCAACATTGACGCCAAGCAGCAAGAATGCAGCAGCCTATCCTGAGTTGATTTGATATCCAGAGTACAATCAAGGGACGTACGACTCAAGGTCGATTTGACTACGCTGGTAAAACCAGACAAACAATCACAGCCTTGACCTCTTTAATTAGTCAAGGCCTTCATTCATCAACGATAATAATAGATTTTATAAAATAAAGTATGTACGTTCAATCATTGCGCTCCTCCCCATCGGCGAGGGAAGCACCGCACCCAAGATTGTTCGCTTTTCTCTCCATTCTGTGTTCCTCTGAATCGGTGGTCCTGGGCGCAGGTCTTGCGACGCACCTCGCATCAATTATAGTAAAGAGCAACATGAACGTTGTTTTTTGCGTTGTTCAATATTTGAATGAAGAGAAAAGAAAAAAAAAAGTCCAAATATTTTCTGAAAAAGTTTCCTTTTGTACGCGTTTAGGATAGTGGGGCGGTTGAGTGGGAAGTTGATGCCTGGGGCGCTAGGCTGCAATTTTGAAGCTAGAGGTTGGTGTAGCAGCCCGTACAGGGTCCTCAGGCTGGAAGAATAGGTACCTAGGTAGAAGACGAAATTAGTCAGTCGGTTTATACTGTTTAGACCCGACTTGTAGGCCATTTATTTTTGGAACCCTAATTCTTGAAGGCCAGCTCTTCTATTATCCGCTTAAGGGTATGGAATTTGCAGTGTGTCTTCTACATTTATTAAGAAAGATATAGGATATTATTGGACAAATTTACTACTGAGATCTACGATAAGTAGCATCTTGCCCGTGATACTTCTGCTTACCAAAGTGAATAGCAGGGTCTTGTCATGGTACTTTAATACTCGAGGTACCGGCTACAGTGAACATACATTATATATGTAACTCATACGATACGATACAGCCAACCAAAGCCCCAAGAGCTTGGACTCGCTAATAGATCCACAAAGCCTCATTATAGCTGCGCCAATTCGGCTCAAGATGCCGTTGAAATGCAACATCCATGTCTCATCAAGAGTCGAAGTAGCTTGGCTCTGTCTTAATGGAGAAGTAGTGAGCAAAGCCAAGACATTTACGATCGTGGCAGTGCAACACTTTATGTATATCGATTCTTGATTTGAGCCATAAAATAGTCCATCTCTATGTGAATAGTAAATAATATCCTGGTCTGACTGGCGTAATTCATTTGCTTGGTATTGGCTGCATAATAATTCCATTCTTGATGTTCAAGCTGAGCTGAGCTGAGCTGAGCTTATATCTCCCCACGACTGCCCCTCACATTCCTTCTCACTTAACTTCTGCATCTACTTCTACTTCTCACAACGTCATATCAATATGGCTTCAGATCTCGCAAATCGTATTGGCGAGCTCAACCCTTTCTCCTCCAAAAACAAACACATAAACGATGAAGATTATGGCGAAGAAATCGACAACAACACTGTCGCTGGCGGTGGTCACACTGGTCGACGCATTGTAACCGACCTTAGAGTCAGTAGCGCCTTGAGGGAGTTCATCGCCGACGAAAAGATTCTCTCCAAGAAGGAAGCCAGTGTTAAATCCGAAGATGCATCGCGCGCGCTGCTAGAGTTTGTTAGCAAGCCGCACATTCGTGTACCACCAGAGCTCACGGATCGATCGCATCCTTTGCCAGAGTACTTTATCAGCTCGAGCCATAACACTTACCTCATGGCGCATCAGCTCTATGGATCATCGTGTGCGACGGCTTATGAGACTGCAATTAGAACTGGTGCGCGGTGTGTCGAAATTGATGCATGGGATAATAGCGACAATAAAGATGAGCCAAAGGTGACCCATGGTTATACTCTGGTGTCCAACATTTCCTTCCGGTTGGTGTGTGAGACTATCAGAGATTCAGTCGACCAGGAAGAACTAGACTCGAGAAAGTATGGTTTCCGACCTTCGCCTATTCTGCTGTCATTGGAGAACCACTGCGACGCCTATGGTCAAATGCGCCTTGTCAACATCATGCAGGAGGTATTTGGCGATCGCCTTCTGAGCAAAGCTGTGCGAGATATCGGTCATAGAGAAGAGGCTGGGATGGGAGACCATGTGCGCTTGGAGGATCTGGGTGCCAAGATCGCTGTCATCGTTGAGTATCATTTCCCGGGCGAGCCTTCAGACAGCGATACCAACTCGGACGACTCGTCAGATGAAGAAGAGGAAAAGGCGGCGCGAAAGGAGTACAAGGAAAAGAGGAAGGAGGAAGAGCCCTCAATCATCATCCCCGAGCTTGCTGAATTGGGTGTCTACGCGCAATCCGTCAAACCAGTCGACAACTCATGGTATGAAGAGGGCACTCTCTCCAATGGGCCTCACCACCATCTCATCAATGTCTCCGAGTCAGGCCTAGCGAAGCATCTCCCCGAACACTCATCAGCCATCTCTCGACACAACGCCCAACACCTTATGCGTGTCTTCCCCAAGGGCACCCGTATCTCATCTACCAATCTGAAGCCCGTTCCTTATTGGGGAATCGGCGCTCAGATCTGTGCTCTTAACTTGCAGAGATTCGGAGCTGCCAATCAGCTTAACGAAGCTCTCTTCAGCGGCACAGATGGCTACGTTCTCAAGCCCGCTGCTCTGCGTGCCAGTGGAAACGGAAAACTGAGCACAGGCCGAAGCAAGCGTCTTCGTCTTCGCGTTGCAGGTGCAACAGATATCCCTCTGCAGGGCGACTCCGAGGCAGACTCTATCAAGCCATACCTAACATGCACACTACATCACCCAGATGATCTCAAAGACGACCCACCAAAGCGCAAGACAACCCCATACAAGCAGCACAAGCTGGAGTTCCTCCACCGTGGGCCAAACCCACCACCAACAGACCCCATCTGGGACGAGACCCTGACGTGGGAGTACGAAGACAATGAGTTGGTGTTTTTGCGCATGCTCATCAAGAGTGACGATAGTTGGTCGCGAAACCCCATAATTGCGGTGGCGGCGGTGCGACTGCTATACGTTGAACCAGGATGGAGTTTCATTCGCATGTTGGATCTCAAGGGTCATGAGACGCAGTGTTCAATCCTTGTCAATTTTGAGATAATTGATGCTTAGAAGGTGGTTTCTTATGAGTATACGAATTATATGTATGGTATGATACAATGCAGGTACTGCTTTTTGTGTTTGATAGATGTTGCTTGTTAGTGTCTTTGTCGACGTGTGTTTCAAGCACCAGTTGTTGTATGTGGTTTCTGCAACTGCCGCTAGAATTAGACACTTGATATCACTCTACCATCTGTTTCGAGATGTATAGATTCCAATGACACCGAACGGGTCCGGATGTTGCGGTGGGTCATCGGCCCGGGGTCGAGGTTGCAACAGGTCTTTCCCGGCTGTGCCGTGTTGATTTGGGACTTTGGAGACATTTGAAACGAATGCTTATTTGCTATAAGTTTCTTATATTATTTATCAATTCGAAAGCTGATGAAGGAATGGACGGCAACGTTGGCCTTTAGATAGCAGATATACACTCTACAAAGCTAGCACTTCGAGAACAAACAATTAAGTACGGCTAAACATGTTGGATTTTCTTCTTTATCAT